>OZ014530.1:147733347-147734680 GCA_963966105.1 Volucella zonaria | reverse complement strand
ATAGATAGATAGATAGATAGATAGATAGATAGATAGATAGATAGATAGATAGATAGATAGATAGATAGATAGATAGATAGATAGATAGATAGATAGATAGATAGATAGATAGATAGATAGATAGATAGATAGATAGATAGATAGATAGATAGATAGATAGATAGATAGATAGATAGATAGATAGATAGATAGATAGATAGATAGATAGATAGATAGATCGATAGATAGACAGATAGATAGATAGATAGATAGATAGATAGATCGATAGATCGATAGATCGATAGATAGATCGATAGATCGATAGATCGATAGATCGATAGATAGATAGATAGATAGATAGATAGATAGATAGATAGATCGATAGATAGATCGATAGATAGATCGATAGATAGATCGATAGATAGATAGATAGATAGATCGATAGATAGATCGATAGATAGATAGATAGATAGATCGATAGATCGATAGATAGATCGATAGATAGATAGATAGATAGATAGATAGATAGATAGATAGATAGATAGATAGATAGATAGATAGATAGATAGATAGATAGATAGATAGATAGATAGATAGATAGATAGATAGATAGATAGATAGATAGATAGATAGATAGATAGATAGATAGATAGATAGATAGATAGATAGATAGATAGATAGATAGATAGATAGATAGATAGATAGATAGATAGATAGATAGATAGATAGATAGATAGATAGATAGATAGATAGATAGATAGGTAGATAGATAGATAGATAGATAGATAGATAGATAGATAGATAGATAGATAGATAGATAGATAGATAGATAGATAGATAGATAGATAGATAGATAGATAGATAGATAGATAGATAGATAGATAGATAGATAGATAGATAGATAGATAGATAGATAGATAGATAGATAGATAGATAGATAGATAGATAGATAGATAGATAGATCGATAGATAGACAGATAGATAGATAGATAGATAGATAGATAGATAGATAGATAGATCGATCGATAGATCGATAGATAGATCGATAGATCGATAGATCGATAGATAGATCGATAGATCGATAGATCGATAGATCGATAGATAGATAGATAGATAGATAGATAGATAGATAGATAGATCGATAGATAGATCGATAGATAGATAGATAGATAGATCGATAGATAGATCGATAGATAGATAGATAGATAGATCGATAGATAGATCGATAGATAGATAGATAGATAGATAGATAGATAGATAGATAGATAGATAGATAGATAGATAGATCGATAGATCGATAGATCGATAGATCGATAGATCGATAGATAGATAGATAGATCGATAGATAGACAGA